>JARKIF010000391.1:0-22244 GCA_029378245.1 Roridomyces roridus | reverse complement strand
TCGTTCCAGCAATGCTTCATCCGCTCGCTACAGCACTGCCGTTTCTTCCTCAGCCGCTCGTAGCAGCTCTGCTTCATCAATCCGCGCCAGTTCTTCTGCGGCGGTCTCCTCCTCTGCTCGCTACAGCAGCGCGGCCTCCTCGTCTGCAGCTCGTAGCAGCTCTGCTTCATCAGTTCACTCCAGCAGCGCCGCTGCTTTCCTCGGCTCCTCGCTCCAGCAGCGCCTCTTCCTCGGCTCGCTACAGCTCTGCTGTTCCCTCATCATCTGCCCACTCCAGCAGTGCCGCAGTTTCTTCCTCCGCCGCTCGCTCCAGCTCTGCCGTGCCGTCCTCGTCTGCGCGTTACAGCAGCGCGGCAGCCTCCTCCTCGGCCCACTCCAGCTCTGCTGCAGCATCTTCCTCGGCTGCCCGTCCCAGCAGTTCTGCGATGTCTTCATCCGCTCGTTACAGCAGTGTAGCAGCCTCTTCCTCGGCCCACTCCAGCTCTGCCGCAGCCTCTTCCTCGGCTGTCCCAGCAGCTCTGTGATGTCCTCCATCCGCTCGTTACAGCAGCACAGCTGCCTCTTCTTCGGCCGCTCGCCCGAGCTCCTCTGCTCCTCGGCCCGCCTCTTCGTCCGCTGCACGCTCCTCTACGGTGCCGGCTACTCGGTCTACCGTCCGTACCAGCAGCACGGCAGGCGCCACTACCCACACCAGCTCCACGGCGCAGGCCACGACCACGAGCTCTTCGGGCTCGATTGGCGGCCGGGACACTTACTGCTGCAGCAAAATCATCCAAGCGGAGGCCTCTGCCGCCGAGAACATCTTGCAGCAGCTTGGATTGAACAAGGCCAGCTCTGAAGTCGGCTCTGCGATTGCCCAGGCCTGCCAGGCTGTCTCGTCGATCTATGGAGCCAAGAGCTGCAGCTCCGGCCTTTCTCCCTGCGCTTGCTCGCAGTTGAAGGGCAGCACCGGTCTCAACTGCTCCCCGACCACTCTCTAAACTTGCTATCACTTGCTTTCGTGAAATCGGACTGTTAAAAACAATCAGCAGTGTATCATTATGCCTTATGCCCCATGTATCTTGTAGACTATGCAATCCACTTTTTCAACCTCTTTTCGCGTCTTGCCTTTGATTTCTTTCGTCTTCTGGGTTGTTTCAATCTTTCTTCGTGCCTTGCTTTGAGATTCTTGTCTTCTTGGCCTTTGGTTCGGTTCAGCGGTTGGAGTCGGCGCAGTGGGAGCAGAAGATCTGCCGGACAGCGTGAGACAATCGCGCCTTCTTTCTCTTCAACACTCTGTCCTGTACTCTATCTTCTGAGCAATCGTATCTTCGTTCCACTCCATGAAAGACTGCCCCCGACGCAAGACGTCGAAAGTGCGGTATGCATCCCACCGACTCGGATTGCAATTTTAGCGTGGACACTGGCGTGAAGTTGATTCACTCCCGACTTGCCAATACGCTCGAGGATATATTGCGGCCCAACTTCATCCGGGACGCCGTACACGAAACATTCAAACAAGTTCTTACGGAAACATGTACTTTTCCGGACTCTCCGCGTCTTACATATCGTCGCATTTCGCTCCGTTTATGTCCAGGCACAGAAAAAGTGGCGTTGGTAATCCGCCACCATCGAGGTTGTCTATTCTCTCGTACCTTGGCGTTGCCGTATTCCTCCCGCGGCAAGCGCCCATTCACCAAATGCCCAACTTGCAGTGCCTTTATTCGGTGCCCGCTACCACGGTCTTTCACTCGTTCCTGCTCACCTCCCATGTTCTCCCGTCGCCATATCATCTTGACTGCCTGCTTTCTAGTCCTACCATTTCTTATCTGGCAGTTTTGGTCTCTCACGGAGCAGCATTCCCTCCCAGGGTTGATTTTGTGGAAAGAAACGGTTTGCTCGACAGTCCAACCGGCCAACCAGGAAGATCAGGTGCAGCTCGGTCCTCCGAAGAGGCATCGAGTTGCTGTAGCCTCTACGTTTGGGTTCCACTTTGATGTGTACATGGCGCTCGTCTGGACGTTGCAGAGAGTCATGGATCGAGATGGCACGGTCGAGGTGTACGCGCCTCAGCCGTTTGGCTTCGACTTCCAGACCATTGTGGATGGGCAACAGCTGTATCGTGGCGAGGTGAAAAGTCCTGATGACCTCGTCGGCGACATTAACGCAACCATGGGTGACGGGGGAATCGATCTCGTTGTTCTTGGGACTTGCGAAGTCGAGTGCGTCGTCTTTTCTTTTTTGTGTACACCCACTAATCTGGCCAGTCTTCGCGGAGAGCCTTGGATAGAAGCGCTGCTATCTGCCTGGGACACCAGAGATGAGGCGCACAAGTTCACGTTGGTGTGTATTGTGCACAACGTTAATGTGAGCCGGGTTCTTCTCTTCCTCTATCGTACTGAGCATTGCTATCAGGACGATTCGTGGCAGCGTCAGATTCCAGAATGGTCCCGTAGGAATGCGATCCGGATTCTATCCATCTCAGACCAGTAAGTGCCTCTTGAGCTCCTCACAGTAGGCTTACGGACATGTTTCAGCGTTGCCGCAACATTCAAGCGGTCATTCCTCATCAATGCGGATAGTCCGGACGCCGCAACTCGTTCAGCGGGACTCGAGTACATCCCCGTAGATGTCCACGTCCCAATTTTGGACATTCCCTTGGCAGTGGATGATCGGCCAACTCGAATCCTCACAAACGCTGTCATTCAAGGGAGTTTTAACACGGATCGGTCAGTGATTCCTGTTCTACCGAGTTCTACGGCTTATTCCTGTTAGACGGGACTATGTCGAGATGTTCTCTGAATTGAAAGAGTCTCTTGCTCGTATGTGTCTTTGTTCTGGGAAAACCTGCTTGTTTATGATGGGGTAGGTGATCCCAAGGCCTGGGGGTATCTTCCGCTGGAGGCGGAGGACGCTTCGTACACCGTTGACACCACTCTCCCGGACCCAGAGTTTCGATTGTACTTGATCGGCTCGGGGTATCTGGAAATCCCGCATGAGCTCAAGAATATGGTCTTTATCCGAGACGGGCTGAATTACTCTGGTGGGTTTTCATTCATTGTGATTTACTGCATGGCTGACCTATGTATTAGATTTCTACGAGCTAATGGGCAGCATGGATATCTGCATTCCGGCGTTTTCCCCTACCAACAGCTACTACGATAACCAGGCGAGCTCTACCTTCGCCATGGCCGTCGAGTGTGATGTAGGATTCACGCTTTCTCGTCTCGTAAAATCCTCATACCTTCATAGGTCCCCATTCTAGTCACCGAGCGCATAAAGAAGGCCTACGCGTACGTGAACGACGATCGGGCTGTTGTAACGCGCCCAGCGGCGATGCGCGAGATTGAGGCGTTGCGTGCGCTTCGGACTGGGGATGTCAACTACTTTCTCCACCGAACTGGAACGCCTTTCGACTCGCAGACGGCCCGTGCAGCTCAAGCTATGATGCGGAAAGGCTGGGTGCGGTCTGGGGCGGAGTCGAGGTCGTTTAAGGAAGATGCATGGAGAGCTAATGAGCGCGTCGTGGAACGTATATTGCGAGATTTGTAGATTCGGGACTTTGAAGACAACATTGTACTACTCTAAAGCCAAAAAACTACTTTTGCCCAACTGGGAACGCGTTGTTTATCCCCGCGTGACCGAACTTCTCATCCAACAACCATGGCCGACCTCGTAGACTCGATGCTGGACCTCATGCGGCGCCTGCCTCCTACACGAACGGAGGAGAACGTTACAGCGTTGATCGGGATATGTCCAGACTACGCCGACGACCTGCTGGGCAGTGTCGATCAACCCCTCAAGCTCAAGACGGACCGCACGACGGGGAAAGACTACCTTGCGTGCGACTATAATCGAGATGGCGAGAGTCATAGGTTGGTGGGACTGCGTGCTTGGAGATCATGAGAGCTCATTCCTGGACCAGATCTCCGTGGTCGAACGAGTATGATCCTCCGCTAGAAGACGGGACGATTCCGACTGCGAAACTACGCAAATTGGAGATCGCTGCAAACGAGGCGTTCGATACGTATCGTGAGATGTATGTCTCGTATCGACCTTGGCATACCGCGTCCAGACTGAAGAGGAAACTATCAGGTATTTTGAGGGTGGTGCCTCGTCGGTGTATCTCTGGGACCTTGACGATGGTGGATTCGCGGGTGTCGTGCTGCTCAAGAAAAGTCCGTGTCCATTCTCGATCTATTCTAATGCTCATATGTGCTCAGCCATGACCCCAACGGCTCCACACGAGCCCTCGGGCTCATGGGACTCGATCCATGTATTTGAGACCGCCGAGCGTGGGCGCCAAGCACATTACAAGCTCACGTCGACGGTGATGCTGCAGCTTGTGACGCATAAAGGGTCGAACGGGGAGAACGAGGGATGGAAGGGGGAGGGGGAGGTCAGCTTGAGCGGAAGCATGACGCGCCAGGTAAACTTTTGTGGTCCCGCATTTCCCGCCAGTCTCATTGCTGCGCAATTCAGACGGAACAAGATTGGCCCATCCTTGACCAATCGTCTCACATTACCAATACGGGGCGGATGGTTGAGGAAATGGAGATTAAGATGCGGAATTTGCTGCAGGAGGTACGGTTTTTCGTCATCTCATGGGTCGATGCTGAAGGACAATCCAGGTCTACTTTGGAAAGACGCGGGATATCGTGTACGATTTGCGCAGTGTGGATGATTTGGAAAAGGCTCGGCGGCAGAGAGAGCTGCAGAAGGAGCTGGTCGGATTCATCAAGCGGTAAGATGCCCTTGGTTTTGTACTTTATTCTGCGTGGCACAGAGACAAGATACAAATTTTTGTACTGTACACACAAGACTCGCCGTCGTCATCTGGGTAGCGTCGCGTCTGCAATTGGATTTGAATGAATCGTAATCTAAAGCGGGAGTGAGCCGCATTTGAAAAATAAAAGCCAAAATTCTCACGTGTGTGAGCTTGAATTCGTTGAGTGGACGGTTTTTCGGGTTGACGGGCACTCTTTCCATGACATCCAGCGTCGAGTCTGCACCGTCAATAACTTTGGCGAAAATGGTGTACTTGCCGTCTAGATGCGGCTGTTTCGCATATGTGACGAAGAATTGGGACTTGTTGGTGTCGGGTCCGCCATTGGCCATTGCTACAACGCCGCGGGCGTTGAACTGACTGGTGAGACAGGTTCCTCGGCGTTCTTATCTCTACATACCTTCAATGTAGAGCGGATCTCGTCGGGAAATGGTTTGCCCCAGAGACTCTGGCCGCCTTTGCCTGATCCTGTCGGATCGCCAGTCTGCACCATAAAGCCTTTAATGTTCCGATGGAAAATGCAGCCGTCATAGTAATTGGAGGCACAGAGGGCGAGAAAGTTCTAGCGAGGAAATGAACGGGTTGCCATTCTTGCGCGTGAAACATAGCGACTTCAGCTGTCTTGGGGACTGCCTCGCAGAAAATCTCGAGCTAAGACAAGTCGATTGAGTCGAATGAAAAGACCAGCGAACAGCAGACGACCTTGAGATCGCCGAGGGTGGTGTGCAGCGTAACAGACTGTAAGCATTGTTGAGTTATGGAGGATTGTGAAACAGGAGGACGGGACCATTTGGTGCGAAGATGGAATCAAGGACAAACCCTGAAAGCGGTGAAACCGCTAAATAGCTATTTACGTATTCTGGGATCTTAGACCGGAACCACGATGAGGACTCCCTCGCTCTACTCGACTGACTCTGCAGCTGGTAAGTGCTGCTCCCTTCTCCTCGACGCTCCTAACCAGCCCTCATAGACCCCATCTCCGCCGTCATGCGCGCCGGCCACGCTGGAGAGACGCTGGAGGAGCGCCGTGCTCGTCTCGAGGCAGAGGCAGAGGCCAAACGAGTGTCCGAGATGATAGACGAGGAGCTCAGGCAGGAACGCGAAAGGTTGAGACGTTCCCGGGGCGACGTCAAGGTCCGTTCATCTTGGCTTGCTGCCTTACCGCCCTTTCTCACCGCCTCTAGTTATTGCTACTCGGCCAGGGTATGTCAACGACCGCGTCTCTCTGCATTCCAGTCTACTCACACCACCTCTACAGCCGAGAGCGGGAAGAGCACCCTCCAGAAACAGTTCCAGCTCATGTACAAACCCAACTCTATCGATCAAGAGCGCTCCTCCTGGCGTACAGTCATTTACTTCAACGTCGTCCATTCCTTAAAGCACATTCTATCCACCCTCGAGGCTTGGGACGACGCGTTCGTCGACGATCCTAACTCCCAGTCGACCGGCTACTACGAAAAGTCGAAAGCTTCGGCCTCGTCTAGCCCCGCCAGCGGCCGATCCAATCGCATGGTCTCTCTTCGCAACCGCCTATCCCCCCTGCTCGCCTCGGACCAACCTCTCGCAGACCGTCTGAGCGGAGGTATCACCGTTTCCGGCTCTGGCAAAGGCGGTGTTTTCGTGCGCAGCGGCTGGCAGGCACGCACGGTCGACAAGCTAGGGAAAAACAAGAAGAGCGATGTCGATTACCACCGCGGGCGGGAAGGCTACATGGCCTCGGCTGAGGACGTTTTGCTCGACGAGGTCGGCCGCATGCTCTCGATCCTCAAGGAGGACATCAGGGAGCTCTGGGCACACCCGACCGTCAAGGGCCTGATCATGAAACGGAAGCTCAAACTCGACGAATGGTCCGAGTTGTATGTCTTTTTCCACGACCTCCGATGAGCCCGTCTCACGTTCCCCAGTTTCCTGAAGGATATTTCTCGTATCGCTGCACCCGAGTATGTGCCCACGACCGGTGCGTGCCCTATTCCTCTCGAAAAACGCGCATATACTCACTCGTTTCCAGACGACATCCTCCACGCTCGTATACAAACGATGGGTGTGGCGGAGCATATATTTGATGTCGACCTCCATGGCAAGTCTGTCACTTGGCATCTCTTCGACGTGGGCGGTGCTCGAGGGCAGAGACACTCCTGGGTATTCATCCTTTTTTTGCTGCGACTATGCATCTCATCGGGTCACTATCAGATCCCGTACTTTGACACAGCGAACGCCATCATCTTTGTTGCTCCTGTCAGCGCCTTTGACCAGGTACGTCGTGCGCCGATAACGCGGTGGTAGTGTCCCTGATGTCGATGATTCCTCTCAGTATCTCGAAGAAGACCCCCGAACGAACAGGATCGACGACTCATTGCAGCTCTTTACCCAAGTCTGTTCCAATGCCTTGCTGAAGAGTGTCCATCTCGTATTGTTCCTCAGTGCGTTCCCATCGCTTCTAGCCCAGCGCTCCCAGCTGACTTGGGATAGATAAAACGGATCTACTCAAGTCCAAGCTTGACAATGGGCTCAGGGTCCAGAAGTAGTACGCCTCCGCTCTTCCATTTCCCGTGATGAAGATCCTGATCATCGACACGAAGCATCACGTCGTTCGGCGAACGCGCAAACGATTACGAAACGGTGGTACAATACTTCCGAGCCCATTTCCTCCAAGTCCATCGCCGGAATAACGAGAATCGCCGTGTGTTGTACACGCACTTTACCAGCGTAGTGGTGCGTCTGGCTTGGCTTTTGCCTTGCAGTGTCTGATTCGTATTCCAGGACACCAAAGCCACGCAGCGCATAATTGGGAATGGTACTAATTGTCTCTTATTGATTGTTCCTCCACGCTAATCACGTCACAGTACGAGATTCCATCTTCCGCGGGTACCTGCAATCAGCCGCGCTTGTATGACCCGGCGTCGACTTGCGGCTCGCGCCTTACATTATTCAGACGTAATGCTCTCCGAAACCCCGCACTGTATCGTTTCCTGTTGTTGTCTCAGCTACCCGTTCCACCTGCTTGGCCCCTGTCTCTACCATTCTCCTCCTCCGGAGTCCCACTTTCGACGCATAGGAACATCATGAACGAGCACGAACTGATTAAATAGCATAGCCAAAAAGTGTAAATCTCCACCTAGTCTCTTCCCTCTTGACGCGAGTCTGTCTGTCCCTTTTTATTTAGTACCCGGCTTTGGTAGATTCACCCTTGTTGTATGTTATCATCCTCGTGTATAAAACAATCAACGTGCAGGAATGAAATGAATAGATGTGTTAACGAGATGGGCGCTCGAGATGAGTAATATACAGCGAGCGCGGAGATGCGAATAGGAACAAAGAACCACGCGTTTGGGGCAAGGCAAGTAAGTCCGGAATACCGAGGCGGCGAAGGCGAAGGGTCTAGAGTTCATGGGAAGACAGACGCCGAAATAAACGAAACGCAAGACTTGGGTGTTGGCTCCGAATTAATTTTAAGCCACGCGGACAAAGACCTTGGTTCCGGCGTTGTTTTGATAGATTTCCCAGCTCGGCTTTGCTTACTTGGCTTCGGGAGAGGGCGGCGCGGAGGGAGAGAGAGAGGTGATACGCCGCAGAGAAGCACGGATGTTGCAATGTACAGGCACGGATGAGATGAGATGCTTGCAATTGGGAGAGCCTCGACGACGACCTATGATATCCGGTCAGTATGCGACATGATTTTGTTGGTCGCCCGTCGTAAGGGGTTGGTTCTTGAATTTTGACTACATGACGGCGTGGAGGGCCTTGTTTAATTAACTTGATTTGAGTCTGAAAAGTTGGTCATGTCGCCACGGCAAGTAAGTATAAGAAAAGAAAGATCGAAGGAAGGAAATCTTTGTTCGAGGGGAAGTTGGTGCCTTTGATCTGGCGGCGCAAGTTACTGGGAAAGAGAAGCCAGCGGTGAGTCCGTCGTAAAGGATTGGTTTTTGACTCGTCGTCCCGGGTGTATGATCATGATGGCGTGGGGTACCTTGTTTAATTTATGGTACAAGAAAAAACACAGAAGGAAGTCGATGGTTGTTCGTGAGCGAGGGGAGGTTGGTGCCTTTGATATAATGCCTTGTCTAATTCACTGATTTGAGCCAGAAAAGTTGGTGATGTCGCCACGGTAAGTATAAGAAAAGAAGGATCGAAGGAAGGCAATCTTTGTTCGAGGGGAAGTTGGTGCCTCTGATCTTGTGGAAGTCGGAAAGAGAAGCCAACGGTGGCGCCCCGCCCCTCCGGACACCAGCCTGGATGAGTCGCGACCGAAATGGGACCACGGGTTTTTCCGTCGAGGAGAACGTGCAAGTTCTACCTCAGTAAGATCGCGATGTTGTCTGCGGGTATTGACAGGACAGGATTTCTGTTGAACATTCAAGGGGTAGCGGGCAGTCCCGACGGGTTGCGGGTAGACTGGTAAACCAGTCAGCGTTCTCTGGCGTTTGGCGATGTTTTGGCCATCAATGCAATCATGATCATTTCGTTCCGCTCTCTTTGCCGGTACCCTAGGCAGACTTTAGATTGAAAGGATCGGCTTCACTAAACGCTGGTACCTCCCTTCTAAAGCTGTTTGTGTATTCACAAGAGGTTTCAGCTGCGAAATCTCTACGCTCCAGGATGCTCAGTGAAACGGAAACCCCTTTTCTTGAAATGAACCGCGCTTCGTGGATACGGAAGAATTTTTGCTATTCATGTTGTGCAGTTGAGATCGTCCAGTGGTGACTTTCGAACGGATAAATAGACGGATTGGTTTCTTGTGCAATTCGACTCGTTAGCACGACATCTCAAAAAACAAACCACTGTATCAGCCAGTGTGCGTGGAGTTCAATCAATCTCCTTGCATTTCGTCGTCGAGAACGGGCATTTCGATGCACCACCAACTGCTGTATCCGATGGTTACATTCCAGCCAACTACCCTTGTTTCCAAAGAGTTCTCACCGTTGATTGACCGATGACGGCAACAAAATGGAGTTCGACCATGTGCGGGCACAGCAAACAAATGCAGATCACGGAAAGGAGTGTAACCAGCGGGTGCACGAGAACCGTGCAGATCCAAGAGGCATTGGACCCTCAAGTCTGCGATAAGCTCCAATTGCGTGTTCACAAGAGGTTTCGGCTGCGAAATATCTAGGCTCCAGGATGGTCAGTGAAGCGGAACCCCTCTTTCTTGAAATGAGCCGTGCTTCGTGGATACGGAAGAAAATTTTGCTTATTCCATCATGTGGTGCAGTTGAGATCGTCCGGTGTTTCCAACGGATAGACGGATTGGTTTCTTGTGCATTCGACTCGTTAGCGCGATATCTCGAAAAACAAACCACTCTATGAGCCAGGAGTTCAGCCAATCTCTTTGTGGTATTAAAGCCCATGCATTTCGTCGTCGAGAACGGGCACCACCAACTGCTGTATCCGATGCACCACCACATTCCAGCGAAAACTACCCTCGTTTCCAAAGAAAGAAAAAATTCTCACCGTGATTGCATGAAAGATGACGGCAACAACAAAATGGAGTTTCGTTCGACCATGGATGTGCGGGCGCGGCACAGCAAACAAACGCAGATCGCGGAATGGAAACGGAGTGTAACCAGCGGGTGCACGAGAATCGTGCAGATCCAAGAGGCGTTGGACCCTCAAATCCGAGGCTGTTTCATCAAGCGACCGGATTTGTGGGGCAGCCGTTAACGACGCTAGGATTTTTGAAGTGAAGTAAATGGAAGGAAGGAAGACTTGGAGAACCGCTGAAAAGATGCCCGGTGATCGAAGGTCTCTGGGTTTCCACGGTCGAATTTAGTCCAGTGCATGCAGTTGGGCAACTGGGCCGACGTCTCAGCTCATACATAGGCGCCCACAAGCACGCGATTTCGACGAGGATCAAACAGGAGATATCTAGTGAAAAGGTGAATGAATACCGGGGACTTCCGTAGTTAAGGACCAGTGGAAGGAAATTGCGCGTTCCCAATTGAACAGGGGTTTCTTGGCTTGAAGTTGGATTTCAACGGCTCGGACACCCAAAGGTCAAAGCCTGCCAAAAAACTGCTTACACGTTATCTTGCGGATATTTCGGGAGCAGCACGAGGAAGCAGATGTAACGTTTCGAGGGCAGGTTTCTCGGGGCTGTGTCCGTGGGGTGAGTAGTAGAGAGGAAAAAAAAGGTCGTTGGCCGGAAAAATGAACAGAAAATTGAAAGTTGGATTCCGGTACGTGAGGATTAGATCTGCAATGAGCTACAGACCCTCGACTGGGTACCCTGGGGGCGCCAGGGGATTAGTGACGCAGAGGTAGAAAGCCATGTGCAGGTTGTGAGCAAAGGCCAAATCGGGAAGAATCACATGGCGTCGCTACAACAGACAGGAACCACTCTTTATAGGCTACCTGGTCCTCGCCATGTCGCTGCTCACCAAAAGCGAATCGCAAAACCTCCACGCGTTTCTGGACACCATGGACTACGCTAACGGTGTCTCGAAAGAATGGGCCATGTACGCGGCCCAGCTTCCGGAACAGGAATCGTATCAGGACAAAACCGCCCTTCGACAAGCCACCAAAGATCTCATGGCCCTCGACGCCCCGAGATATACTGCCTCTAATCCCATGAACTCTGCCCAGAACGTCCCTCCACAGATGTTTCTGACCGGCACTCACTTGGATTATCTCCCAAGTCCCGTCTACCAACGACAGCCCTCGTTCCCATTTCTAAACCAGCAGAGACCGGCTCTGAGCATCTCCCAACACGCTCCACCACCACCGCGGCCGTACAGCCAAACGCCAACGACCGCCTCATCCTCGTCTTCGAGTTTCACGTTCCCCGTGGGGTTGTCCCAGTCATCCGCTCCTCGGGCACCCTCCCCGAAGCGTAATTCCGAAACAGCACCCGCGCCCCCGACGGCCGTACCAGCTCCGAAACGCAATCGCTCATCGTCCCAGCCATCCAGCAACAAGCCAGCCTTGCTCTCTCCTTCGCAGAAAAAAGCGAATCACATCCAGTCGGAGCAGAAGCGTCGCGCCAACATACGGCGTGGGTACGAGGCTCTTTGTGAATCTGTACCCGCGCTGCGTGAGGCTATTCGCGAGGAGGAGGCGACGGCAGCTTTGGCTCCGCCAAGCAAAGGCAAACGCACCAGGGGACGGAGTCGTGGGGATGATTCGGACAAGGTCGACGGCAGGTCGGGGCCTCGCAGCGAGAATGTCGTGCTTTCCAAGAGTAAGCACGCGTCTCCATTTTATTTCTTTGGTGTCTAAACTCGTTCTAGCTATCGACTACGTGACCGAGTTGCTTGCAGACCAAGAATCATTGCGAGGCAGGCTGGAACGTGCACGTGCCGTCCTACCACCCGGCCATCCCGCGCGTACGCCATTGCACAGTGCGCCTCTGTGGGAGCGCGAGTGGAAGGGAGGCGAGGGTCACATGGACGGAGACGCGGACGAAGAAGAGGACGACTCGCCATAGCGCTCCCTCCTCTCGTCGTCATCGTTGTCTTGCTATCTGTTCCGCCGGCCGGCCCCCCGCTGTATTCACTCGCACATTACAATCAGTCAGTTGTACAATCCATTCTGTACCGTACCCTGGACCTTTCGGCTCCTATTCTCATAATATTTTTGCAGTCGTACCATGATGTAGCGACCAATGTAATACGCACTTCCCAAGCAAGCAGTCATTCTAGCGCGTTGATAGGTGGTTTTTGTGGAGATCTATAGTACGCGTGACGCCACCCACGATGTCTGCACATCGGTCCAATCTTTGCGCCGACTGAGATGAATCAAGACGCCGTCCTCGCACGTCTTTCGGTGTAATTTCCTCTGGTCTTGAGCAGTACCGCAACAATCTCTAGTCCCGTAGACCAGTCTGCAAGATAATCCAAATTGGGACGCGATTGATGATCCAGTTAGCCACGTGGAGACTCTTGACGACACAAAGCCCGGACTTGACTCGTAGGCTCACCAGACAGTCCAGAACGGGGTTGAACTCTCCCCCCTTTTGAATTTCCTCTCTCCTCCTCCGAGCCTCCCGAATGTTGCTTGCCTCCCAGAGGTACGATTCGTACTGACCCGCCGAATCAGACTATCGAAGGTTTCAATCCAGGCCTAATAGGTCGAAATGTTAGTACGCGCCTGGCAAGTATTTCTACTCTGGTTGATTTTGGTGTTGGTTTCCAGGGAAGCGGCAGCATCCGTTGTCCAGAAATTCCCGCAAGTTTCGAACGTTTGCCTCTTTCTCTCAAGGTTGAACATTGAACCTAGACATGTTATACTACCGAGCTGGTTTCCCGGGCTTTAGGAATCGGCAGCATCCGTTGTCCAGAAATTCCCGCAAGTTTCGACGGACCTCGTTTGCCTCTTTCTCTCAAGATTGAACATTGAACCTCGACATGTTATACTACCAAGCTGGTTTCCCGGGCTTTGGGAATCGTATTAAATGAAGCCGACCGTTTCGGGGTTCCAAGGCCAACATTTTATTTGATTACAACACTTCAGTACTTCAGTTTCTAATCCCGTCTATTCGATAGATCCCTTCTGCTCAAGACCAAACGTTGACTCGGAAGCCTTGGGAAGGGCCGTTCCCCTCAGGTTCAACTTCGGCAGATGTCGAGGTGCCATCAAAAGAGCATGTCAGGACCACCAAATACTGGATTTCTTCTTCTAGGTCTTCACCGAGTCTGATTTATCTGACAAACCCCAGAACGAAGTTGAAGAGAGTTGAACTTGTTCAAATCGTTGAAAGTCGTGCCAGGTAGTGGAACAGGAATTTCAACCTCCGATCACTCGGCTCGAACGGGTACGTGAGAAAGTTGGCCGCCGTCAATTGGAGTCTGGACAATAAGTGTCTTCGCAAGCCCTGCGATATGGGATTTATTCGCGGAAATACAGTGTACATTAACTAGACCTAGGACATTACGGAGGACTACCTCGTCGTTTCAACCAGTTGAAGATAATTCCTCCGTCTGGGAACCACCTCCAGCAACCAACTGGGAACTCTCCGTACGATGGTGGGACAATCGAACAAGAATGCGTTTGCTGCAACTCTACGTCGTCATTGTCAAAGCTAGGCGTTGGTCGGTACAGTTATCTCGATCGTACATCTGCGTTGAAAGGTTTAGGTTGAGTGGGTCGATCTCGGCTTCCACTGTGGGGTGCGTACCGTTGGGCAGAATCGAACAAGAATGCGAGAGGTCTTCGAAATGCCATTCCCGTGCCGTTAACGGTTATACGTCGTCAGGACTGAGAGTAAGAACAGATTGGGCACAACCCACCCACTAGTAGCGCCAACCAAGGCCTTATCCGTGCTTTGAGAGTCCCCAGTTCCGAAGCAGTACTAGGAAGGATGGCTGAACCGAGGCGCAGTAAAGACTTCGACATTGAAATTGGCGTCGGGCGTGAAAGAGTGGCTTGTTCAACACCGTGTGCAGCTACCAACGAGTCGAACATTCCACAGGAAATGCGGGAGGTCTTGGATTCGATGTCGGCGTGCCTTTTCGACGTCAGTCTCAAAGGTAAGAACGAATCGAGCGCGTTGCGCCCACCTGCAGGTAACGCTGACCGAGAATTCCCGAGTCGCCAGCAGGGAGTATTGAGAAACTAGATGAAGACTGGTGAATTCTCGCGTGGATGAAGCGAAGGACCTTGAAAAATCTTCAACATCGGCGTCGGCATCGGGTGGAAGAAAATGGGTGCTGGGGCGATTAAACTTGAAGATGGCGGCGGTCGGGTGGGATTTAGAGTGGTGTATTCAACTCTGCGTTTGTTCCTTCCCACCTGATTCAGACTCTCACAGGGAGTGGCGACTAAAAAATTGGCTTGACAGGCGACCCTGAAAGCCAGTACAGCGGAGAAAAAAGGAACCTTCCAGGATTCTGATTTAATTATGTTGCCTCGTCTTCTAGAGCTGATAGACTCGATAAGCGGTTGCGGAATAGGTTAAAGTATTGTTCGATTGTTGGAGGAGTGTGCTTGTTTCTTGAATTAATTGCACCCACCCCTCTCTTTGCCCACTCTGACGACTGTTGAATCAATTTCCGTCAGTAATGAGAGAGTCCTGGGTCGAGGGTTTCTGGCAGACTTCGAGAAATCCGGCACCTCGAACCGGTTTGGCCTACGCTGGATTTTCTGTCGGTGGCCGATATTCCCGAGCTGACCTGAACGGAAGGATCATACAAGATGTCACGACATCCATCCAAATCGTTTGGCGAGGATCGTTATACCCTTTTAGCCTAAGCTTGCAAAGAAAAGGTTGGGCGAATTCTGTTGGTCGGCGAAAATAGAGCGCAAAGCTTGCTTATCTTGACGGCCAAAAAAGCAGATGTCAGCCGAGACGCTGGGACTCGGGGGTTCTTGTGGTGTGGGGTGCTGCTTTGTTTCGGTCCTTTCTTGCCTCCTTTGTGAGTAGATTTCATCTCGGTAGCAGTGAGCACAGAAACTTGCGACGTCGAGGCTCCATGTGAACTTGTCCACGGTTTGACCTATCGCAGGAGCTGTCCACAGGGATATAGTCGGTCATGAGACCAGTCTTCTCTTCTCCCGCGAAGCGTTATACCGGGGGTCGCGGCGCGGGCGAATCCAAAGTAAAAAGAGTTGTTGAAAAAATGAAACAACCAAATTCGGCAATCAGTCACAGCCGTGACGCTGTCAAGACACAATCCGATCTTACTCTGATGTCGTCCAAACGGCCGAGCACGTCCCAAGGCGGCTCCGACCGCCGCAAGAAAAAGTATCGTCCTGCAAGTCATCCCTTTGGATTTCCAACTCGTTTCTGAGTCCCTCCGTTAGGACGGCACTGCTATTCATGGCAAACGAAACATCGACGGCCCTGGCATCTGGGTGACTTGTACGAATTTCCGGACACTCTCAGGCACCCCCCACATCTTCAATATATTTACAGGTATCAAAGGAAAAGAGAAACAAGCCGTCGGGGAGCTGTACGAGTTATTCAATACCGTAAGTCTGGAGGGTAGGTTGCTCTTGATGGATCTTGATTATTTCGTAGCTGGGTTCGGAATTATGGCCAGAGACCAAGGAGGGGGACGACTCGGACTCGGAACCTGAAGAGGAATTGAGCATCGAGGCGCAGATCGCGAGCGAACTGTCCGCGATGAAGAAGCCTAAACACGAACAACGATTCGGTAGGTCATGTTGCCCGTATGCTTGGTTTGACGATGCTAAACGAGAGTCAGCGAACTGCCAGACGAATACGGCTTGTCGTACGCCATTTTTTCTTTGAGGTGAATATTGCTCAATGGAATCCAGTGGTCTTCATCTCGTGTAAGCCGCCAATTGACCCTGTTCAACTCGTTGCAACACACCTCCGTCGCGTGCAAGAGACCGGGATCACGCATACAAGGTGAGGGAGTCGGCAGTTATGTGTACGTGCGTTCTGGAACCTCATCCGGCGCAGACATTCCCTCCGCTTCAGCCCCGTGTCGGCGTCTTGCGTTACCAACATCCCCGAAATCCAGGCCGTCTGCCGCAAGTTGTTCGAACCAATATTCGGCGAATCGTCCGAGAAAAAATTCAAGGTACGGTGTTGTCAATGTTGCGCTTGCCTCGTGTTGACGGCGCCTTGATAGTACAAAATCGAGATGCGGATACGAAATCATACGACGATAACTCGGATGACGCTCATCGAGGCGATCGCCCAGACGATTCCGCCGGGGCACAGCGTGGATTTGAAGGACCCAGAGCTGGTCATCATTGTCGAGGTCTTCAAGGTGCGTTTTATCTTGTACGCCATTGATGCTCGTCGGTTGATGCTTTGAAGGCCGTTTGCGGTGTTTCCGTCGTTCAGGATTACAACAAGCTGCAAAGATTCAATTCGGTGGAAATAGCGAATAAACATAACAAGTCGGGCAGTAGCGACGAGACGCCGAGTCGGATGGACTAGTAGTGCGGGGCAGGATAATGGCCGAGGCTTTCACCAGTGTAGCAATTGTAGATGTATGCTGAAGGGTCGTATGTCTGAAGATTGTGTGAGTTGTTGTGCGACTTGGTAAACGTGACGCACCTGCAGTTTGTAAAATCCATGTTCATCGTACACGTCGTACACGTTCTACACCGCAAGATAAACACGCCAACAAACTCGGCAAGACGAATTGACTCACGATATGGCGCATCTCATCTTGGATAGAAGAGAATCGTGCAGGCAGCAAACTCTATGAAGAATCAGTCAATAAATTATTCTGACTCGAATAACAAACGCACCGATTTGACCATACCGGATTTCGAATAAAACGTGTTGCTCCGAATTGACTCTTGCTCTTCATACTTGTCTGCAACGGGCTCCCGGTTCGATTTCGCTTTGTTGCCACGCGAATCAAACTTTTCCTGCGCCGATTCTCGTCAGTCAACAATTCTACTGTCGAGCGTCGATCCTCACCTCGATAAAAGTGAACACGATGGGCACGATTTCCGGCTCCGGCTCCAACTGTGGCGATGGCGATGGCGTTGGCGTTCCAGGGAAGAAGGCTGATTTCTTCAAGAGAGAGGCTGGCTTTGGACGCGGCGGGGGGTGGCGGGGGTGGCGGGGGACACGGTTCGTATTGAAATTGCTCCAAAGCAGGCTCGGGCTAATAACAATTCTCAAGAGGCCTGATGTCGTCGTTGAATCACCTACCACCGGTGCCAGACTCTTGCATGGACGACTCGGCCTCGGTTCACTCTTCATTGGCGGGGCGGGGTTCAAGTATCCGTGCTCAAAGACGTATTCGACCTCTGCGATGGGGTAACCGAGGTTGTAGCCGGGACGTTCATGGTAGATGAGCTGCACGATCTTGCATTCCATGCGGCCTGCAAAGCATCAACAAAAGCTTGAACCCCAACTCTGAACATACCACCGCTATGACGCCGGCTATAAAGCGAAACGACGCCCCAGTGGCCATCCGCAATCGACGTTGTATAACGGTAGAGTCCTCCCTCGTGCATCCCAACCGGTACCAGCTTTGCTTCAAAGCTGACGTACGGTTTATCGTCCCTGAACATGTCGAATCGCGATAGTAGGTTTAGAGGCCAGGGCGAGATGAGTACGACCATGGGGTCCATCCCACACCGTAGGTGAGTGTATGGTTGAAATTCGGGAACGGTGCACAGGCTGATGAGTTGCTCCGACGCGTCGACTAGTGGAATATCGGGAATTGGTGACGGGGCGTGTGCGCTGTATGCGCTGATGACGACGCGCGTATGGGTGGGACGGTGGATGTTCAACTCGGGTTTGACTCCTTCGCGCAGAAGGGGTCGAGGTCCAAGCGCAAGCAATTCGATTTCGTGGATACGAAGGGGAACGTGGTCGATGAGATTGAGGACTAGCAGTGGATTAGCTACAGAATTAATTGTGGTGTAAAACCAAGAACATACGACGTGTGTCCTTTGTGTTGCGTGCGCAACTGTTCCGGAGTTGTTGGATGCGGCTGCTGATTTGTTTCGCGGTTCGTATTTCGTTGGTCGTTTCGAGGATGTGGTTGCTAATAAAGGCGTTCCGATTGACTTCGCGATGGAGGTCCGTGCGCCGTTCGGCCTCCATCCTAGCGTACTGGAACAGGCCTTGTAGAAAGGCGGCTTCTCTGAAGGGAAAATGAGAACAGCGCCACTCGAGGGTGTGTCAACCTACAAGCGAGGAGGCCAGACGGGTTTCTGGCTACCCTTGAACATTTTGTTGGTACTTCGTCTGGTGAATCGCAGCTGGATTTGATGTGCTTGCTCTTCCTGTTGGAAAATTCGTCCATGCCGGGCTAAAATGAGAATAAAACACACCTCTTGGTTGAAATCGTCGCCGAGGCCCTGGACCGTTGTCCTTGCGATGGAGAAATACGGGGGAATTGAGACTTGTCGGTGTCGCGATCTTTGAGCGGGCATGGAGAGAAAAATGGGCCACTCTCACGTCGACTGGTTGGTTTTCAATGGAGACCCCCAGGACACCCACCCCCTTGGACCCATGCTTGCTGATTCGTCGAGAAGCATTTTAGAAAATGAACCCATCAGATGAAACTTCTTGGAGGGAATCGGCGGATTGGAGAACTGCCGGCATTTGAACTGGGTTACCACTGAGACCCACAAAGGTTTTACGGCAACTTTCCAGACCCTGGCGCCGGTCCGCCGCCGGGTGCTATGAGATAAGTAAAGAATTTCAGACAGAGGTCGGGGTGGGTCGGGTTGAGGTTGGGTTGAGGATTACTGAGTGTTCGGACGAGGCTGCGCAAATAGATGGTAAAGCAATAATACCGAGTACAAGATGAAAACGGAGAAGAAAGGATTGTCAAAAATCCGACCACAAAAGCCGACCACCACCTCGCGACGATTTCGATTTCAACAAGAACGCGTGAAAATGTCAAGAGGCAATCGGCAATTCGAGTGGACACGGAATTACCATTGAACTGTTTGTTGGTGAAGTGGGAGAGAGGTGGATGATGAGGGCTAAACAATCGACAACAACGCGTCTGTCTTACTTTCATGGCCCACGAAGAGCAACAGTACCTGGACCTCATCCGACGCGTCCTCGACACGGGTGCACCACGCCCTGACCGCACTGGCACCGGCACACTCTCCATTTTCGCTCCCCCAGCCCTTCGCTTCTCCCTCGCAGACCGCACCCTCCCTCTCCTCACGGACAAAACGCACTTTTCTACGCGGCATCATCGAGGAATTGCTCTGGTTCGTGCACGGCGCGACAGACTCGGCACTCCTCTCCGCCAAGGGTGTCAAGATCTGGGACGGCAACGGTTCAAAGGAGTTCCTCACCAAGCGCGGGCTAGGACATCGCAGGGAGGGTGATCTGGGTCCTGTATACGGCTTTCAGTGGCGTCATTTTGGCGCCCCGTACACGGACTGTGACGCAGATTACACGGGGCAGGGCGTCGACCAGCTGCGTGAGTGTATCCGCAAGATTAAGGAGGACCCCACGGATAGACGGATTATCCTGAGCGCGTGGAATCCTGCCGGTGCGTTACGAGCCTCTATCGAATTCCACGAATAATCGCCTTCTCAGATATCCCCCAAATGGCTCTCCCACCATGCCACATGCTCTGCCAATTCTACGTCCACCTCCCTCCCGCCTCCTCCCCAACCGACGCACCCAAACTGTCCTGCTTGATGTACCAACGTTCAGCAGACCTAGGATTGGGCATTCCATTCACATCGCCTCCTACGCGCTCCTCACACATATGATCGCCCAGGTGACTGGAACCCAGGCTCACGAGCTCATTATTCAGCTCGGCGATGCACATGTGTATCGCGACCATGTTGACGCGCTCGAGGTGCAACTTACGCGTGCCCCAAGCCGTTCCCGACACTCAGATGGGCTCGCGAGGGTATTGAGGATATCGAGGTGTTCGAGTATACTGATTTCATGGTGGAGGGGTATGAATGCCATCCGAGTATACCGATGAAAATGAGCGTGTAATATGTTGTATCTAGCTGTAACTTATGCTATCATCTCAAGGCGGACTTGAAAATCAATGGATTGGAGCAACGTCAGATACAAGGTCATGTCGTCCTCGACTGGACCGAACAGGTAACGATACAGATTCTCCGCGCCTGGAATTCCTGGGAGTGGAATCTCCTTTTCTCGAAGTTCGCGCACTTGAAAGACGACATGAGATCACCAGTAATGGTGTGCAAGTCAAACGTACCTCGAATGAGGAAATTCGCGAGAATGGCGACGAAGAGCAGGGAGCTTATTACGATTGGGCCGATAATCACGTCTAGAGGGATGTACATTAGAGCCTGGTATCAAGGAGAAGACGCTATTACGCACCGAAAGGCCTGGGATCGCGCTTTCGTATGCGTGTGATACGGTGTTGGTATAGGACGTAGCCGTAGACCTGTACATAGTCAAGAACCGGGGTGGTAGAGCATGGCATGGAACGCACGACGATGCCGACGCTGATGAGAGCGTACAGATACGCAAAGTTGCGAGCAATTTGGTCTTTGGACGCGTTGAATAACGCGAGCGCCAGAGTGCAATGAGGACGGCATTGTTAAGCCGGCGACCCAGGCTGCGGCTTGTTACACTTTATAGTTGAGGGCAAGAAGGGCAGAGACGCACTACGTTCGTTGGGCAAACCAGACCTTGGCCTCCACACGGACGGGGTGGCGATTTTCTTGGGATGCGGACTTGAGAGGGCAACAGAGTTGATGGAGAGGTAGTCCCGTGGGCCACTCTGGCTTGACCGCCAGCTGTGTCGTCCACTTCAGGGATATTGTCGATACGGGTATAGCGTGCAGGGCGTTGAGCACTTGGTAGCGAGGCAAGGGCGAGGAGGAGAAAGGGGAGAACATGTCCGTCATTGCGTGCCATGACCGACGAATGAGCGAGTCGGGGCGGGGAGTGGCGAGAAGTTTGGCGCTGCCGTTTGTTCCAGTCCGAGGAGTTGCCATGAGGGAGGATAATTCTATTGAGAAACCCCGGTGCAGGTAGAAACCCCCCTTATATGGAAGCCTCAATTTGATAAAATATTTAGGGGAGGGTTTTTTGATTGGATCAATTGTGATCGGCACATCTGCCGCGAGCGGCATGACCGGCATACCTCAAGCTGCCCCATGAATCCACCTAAATACCCATGTAGTCCATGTTTCATGTGTGTACTAGGTAACACTGGATGATATTTCTCGGTGTTCATGATGGGAGGACTCGCGACCCGAGAGGGGCATGGCTCGGTCTCGTTGATGGCGCATCAGTCGCGCGTCGGGTCCTGCCTTAGTCGCGCCCACTGTCAGCAAACATGTGAGGAGTCTGTTTCTGAATCTCTCATGTGCTGCTGGAGAGCAGAAAAGAATGAAAAGGCACGCTTAAAGCCGATGTGTCCAAGCCAAGTCCAAGCCATCACTGATTTGCCTGCACATCCCGCCTAGGCGCATCAATGGCCTCGGCTCTGTAGTCTTAGACACCGGGACATCTCGCTCAACACTTGGAGCACCGACAGGAATTCACTACTTACTTACTACCAATGCCGAGTCCCGACTCTGGAAACCAGGAAATGAGAAGCGCAATGGCCTGTCCGGCAACTTGTCGGCATGCGTGGTCGCATCAAAGGTTGCCACACCGTTGCCGAAATACACAACCCGGGTTTCCATGTAGAATCTATTTTTAACTGGGGGGTTTCTACCTGCAACCGGGGTTTCTCAATAGAATTATCCCATGAGGGAAGACGAAAGAATTTTCAGGCTAAAATCAAATTGCATTTCACACTCTCAAGTCGGACGCAACGATATCGAGCTGTACTATACTCCTACTATCCGACTCCTCCAGAGTTGAAGCAATCCGCACTTCGACCTTCTTGTGCCTCTCAAACTCGACTCCGCCCCTCCAAATACCTCTAATCACATACCCCGACGAGCGCACCATTCTGAAGCAGATAAGTCCTGCTTAGAGCTCACAAGGCTACACCCACCCGATTCGACGCATCGTCTGGTGTTGCTTCCGCCCGTGTCCATTCAACGAGGAGACCTTTCGGTGCACTGGCACGCATCGTGTTGACAAGGCTGCAGAGTGTGGTGTAGTCCAATGTGTTGCCGTTCAGACCCCTGT
>JARKIF010000390.1:0-22289 GCA_029378245.1 Roridomyces roridus | reverse complement strand
TTGCTCGGATATTACTCAATGGGAGTGCCGATGCGACGGAGGTGTAGTAGCAGGTGGTCAAGCTCGTTTTCGTGTTATCTATGTTGTACAGAGAATAGCTAGTACATTTACTCGATATTCTGAGGTGAAAATCAGGACATTGAGAGGGAAGGAGGTAAAGAAGGAGGTGATATTCAGTGCGGAGGTGGTACAAGCCAAAGATAGAAAGCGCGTTCAGAGTCAAACGGCCTGACTTCACAAAGCTCGCCTCCCAACGTCCGCATTCTATCGCCCCTCTCACACCTTCACCCCCCACCTCTCAGCCTCCCATATCGTATGTACCTCCGTTCCCTTCACCTCCGTCACCTCCGGCCCTCTCGCCGGACACTCTCACATGTATACCAGGTCGACGATGAGCTGGACCTTGCTCGGATATCCATAGGTATAGTACGGCAGGGAGGCCGCGAAGATCAATCGGATAGTCTAGCCACTCGAAGGTTGCACTTGAGTATCTGTGTCCGTTGAGCAGCGGAAACGAAATGAAAACAGGACCCGTACCGCGGGGGTAGTATGAAAAGCATGGGCAGCCGGCTACCGGTGCGGAGCCCGATTGGCGAATCTCAGGCTGGCGGTAGATCGAAAGCGTCGCAAACGCCGAAGAAGCCAAGGTCATGAAGCCACTAAGGACGCGGAGGCGGCGTGGAGGGCAGCCAGAACGAGGTGGGGTGGTTGGAAGCAACGGAGGTGCCGAAGGCGCCGTAGGTCGAAGGTGACGCAGTCAACGAAAGCAGCAGCATCGTGAGGACACTTTTGAGTTTGTGGGATGTGGATCCGGCATGCAAGGCAAGGCAGCACCGACGTGCAGCGCGCCCGAACGAGATTCCGGCGGTAGGGGTGAACGGAGGTGGCGCGCGGGGTTGCAGCGAGTCCAAAGCGGCGCATTAAGACATGTTGTAAGGTCGGGAGGCAGAGACGGTCACGATGTGAAATGCGCGGTAAATGAGGTGCGGGAGGAGGAGGAGGGACGGTGTCAATGCTCAGCGGGTTTGACAGTGCCTGAGACAGCGAGGGTCCATTGAGAGCTTCCTCAACCTTCCTACATGTAGTGGCAAGGATTCCGAGGCGTGTATTGGCGGTGGTGCGTCAGAGCGTCGAGGACGGTGGTGGTGTCGTGGCAGGAGGCGCTTCCCAATTGGGAAGAATTGATCCGCCGCTGTGGAGACGCGACCTGTTAGGTACGCTTCGTGTCAACAGATTAAGCTACCTACCGGGTCCCGAAGGTACGCGAACGTAGCTTCCTTAGGTGTCGCGTCGATCGCCAGCCTGCTGTTAACGGGCTTTAACCAGCGGTTCCGAATTTCCCTCTCAGTGGCTGGCTCGCCTCCTTGTATCACCCCTCTCGTTGCGGAGTTTCCACACTAGGTGTGCGATTCGGACACTAGTATTCTAAACAGGCGCGTGTCTCCTGCATTTCCCTTCCTTCATCGCTGCGCAAGCCATTATCTGACCCACTGTAGGCTTGGGCAATTCCTTCCCGGTTTTGAGTTTCCATAGTTCGCTTTCGCAAGGTCCCAGACTTCCTGCTGGCCCGGTGCGTCGCACTCGTCAGGATGTGTTCCATTGTCTCTGTGACGTTCGCACTTTTACAGGACTGCCGTGTCTTCGTGTCCAGATGTCAAAGTCTGATGTATGGACATAGAAGTTAGTCTAGATCCATTCTCGAAGCACCACGCACATACTTCGAGCTTCGGCGACAAGCTTCCCGAAAAGCCTGACTAGTACTCTTGCGCGTCCAACTCCGCCAAAACACCCCTCCGCGCCGCACAGGAATAAAAATCCCATACAGCGGTGCATCCCACTTGATCCAGTTCCTTCACGCAGCTCTGGACCATTTCCTCGGTCAAGCCTTCTCCAGCAAGACGTGCCCCTGCGACCATAACAAATCTTTGCAAAAATAGTTTGCTAATCAGGCCAAGTTTGTTGAGTCGCTCGTCTAAAAACAATATAAATTCAGCAAACTACTGAGATTAAAGGATATACCCACCATGAATGCACCCCCCCAAGGGAATGGCGATCTTTTCGACTTGAATTTCCGAAAACCAGCTAGTCTCTGCGAGGATATACTGAAACTTTCTACCCAACTCAGGTTCAGCACCGGACATCTTCCATAGTTCCATCAGCTTGTCGACACAGGGCCGTACTGCCGGCCCTGCAGTGTCTGACCAAGTCTTGTTATCCACGTCATCGAGTAACAATAAACCCCCGGACTTGACAAGTTGGGCAACCCTTTTAACTAGGTCCTTCGCGTTGGGAACCTTTGACGTGACGGTTTTCAGTCTTAGGGAGCTGCACAGGCTCGCGTGAACTTACGTGCATCATGACCATGCGTGCATGCACAATGTCGAATGATTCCCTCTCAAAGGGTAAGTTTTCTCTCAAATCCAATAGCTCAAAAACCATGTTATCGGGCAGTACACTGAGAATAAACATGAACGTCGTGCAGTTTGAGATTAGATTACTGACCGGTGCGCTGGAAGAGGAGAAATGTCCACCGCTATTACTTGCGCTTCCGGAAAATCGATCGCAGCTTGGATTGCCCTAAAAGAACATGAGAGAGCGCTTATCGAAACCGCGTAGTACCAAGCTCCACTCCCACAACTGGAAAAATAAGCCCATGAACTTCGGATTCGGAAACCACCGACCCCAATTCCAATATCCTTTGCGGCCTCTCGTCCTGCAACTGAAATACGCATAATCCACCATCGAAATATTCGTGCAAAGCGTGGTGCATAGCATCTAGGCTTGGGGGCGATGAACGTATCAAAGGAGCAGTGTGGGTGAACATACCGAGCCACTTCGTTTCGTTTTCGCTGACACTCTGCCAAGCGATGTCAATAATAATCCATAGAAACGAGTGAAACTGACTGGTAAGAGTTCTAGATATACCTCCGAGTCGATGTGCTCGGGTGTCGGCAGCGGTGTTGCTGGGGACATGGACGAAACCGTCGATATTGGATAGCCCTTCAGCTCACTGGCCTTTAGTACTCCGATTTGAACCGCATCGGTGGTCCCATATGACCACATCTGGCTCCCTGGGCGGCGACTGATTAATATTTGAGCGGGCCAGCCCGTACCCGTACCCACATGTACCCCGGGTTCGAATCCGCGGGCGCATACCCTGGACCGTGATCAACCTTACTCGGTGTTCCATACGGCCACTGATGAGCCGTGACTACCTATTTATGACCAGACGCTTCGGTTACTCTGTTGCAGGCAGTACAGACGGTGTAAAAGGCACCAGAAGGTCGAGATCCGTTCGTAAGTTCGTCTCGTTCTGTGTTCAGTTGGCCTCCACTCTAGACTCAATGGTAGCCGAAACGCAACCGAAAAGACAGGATTGGGAAGCGTCCAAGTCAAAGAGGAAGTTTAATAGACTTGGTTGTGCAAGTGCCGTTGATCTACTAATACAGCCACCTCGCAGTTACCACACCAGTCGATTCTCGAAGCACCACGCACATCTAGTCCCCCTGTTCAAATCCCTTGGAGCCTCGGAGAAAAGCTTCTCGAAGAATCTCGAACGTCCACATCAGCAAATCGGGGAAATCTTGCTGATACCGGCTGAAACGTAACATCGTGATGCTTCCTTCCAATACGATCGGAACGCTGCCGTTGCCATTGCAATGCCCTCGGAAGTGCCTGGCATGATTCTCGAATATCGGCAGGCTTGTCAGCCAATTGCATATTGCTGCAAACTGTGCCAGAATGAATGTGCCTTTGGGCGCGGACTACATAATAATATAGTATACACGAGTGACTGTTACTAATTCTTGCCGAAAATCTGTGCTGTCCACACAAATGAGTAGTATGAGCCTCGGAGACTTAGAACCTCAAAAGCCTGAGCTGCCCCGTAGCGTGGAGTGGTACTACGAGGTGTACCAAGTCGTGCCGCACCAAGTGAATTGGATCGGGCATCCACGGCGTGATTATGATCACTGCTGTGTCTATATCAAGATTCATCAGCCAAAGGCCGCAAACCATCGCCTCTTGCTTCCTGTCCACCACCATACCCATGCACTCCCCTGCGTAGCCTCCCCCAACCACCCTCGCCCCTCAGGCCAAGTCCTCCTGCCGAAGCCGCACCCTTCAAGCTTGCCTCAAGCTATCAAGGCTCCCGTAACCTGGAAGACCGAAGATTGTCGTGGCTGATTCTGCAATTCCAAGACCTCTGCATGGCTGTCAGTTGTATGCACCGCTTGTTGCTCTTCCAGGACTGCCCGCGGTCCTCGCAAGTCCTCGTCCAGCCTCGTCCTCTCCAGTCTTCGTGTTCGTTGTCGTTGTCGGGCCTCCATGGAAACCTGCATCAAGAAGCTGCAAGAGCCGACAATTTCTCCATTTGGTGCTACATACAAGTTCTTTGGTCTCTCCCCCCCTCCCTCCGGCACTCCCCGTCGTTCTCTTAGGCTATTTTATGTCTGCTTCATTGTGTACTTCAGATAATAATACATTTTTTCTGCCATTCTTCGTATTGTGTCGAGCATGATTCATGAGATAATTGAGTAATCCAAAAGGGCAATACAGGTGGAATGAGGAATGAATGCCTGGTACAGAAAGGTTTGCAAGGCATTGCAATGGCCTGCCAACGTGCCCAATCTACGGCTTCTGCCAAGCTTTTCGGCACCCGAGGTTAATTGCAAGGCCGGATGAGCAGACGGCATGATTTTAGTCATGCCGGGCATTTTGGTCGCATTGCGATCGTTGCAATGCTCGGCAACGAATCTCCACATTTCGTGATGCAACTCCGCCAAACCGCCCCTTCGCGCCGCACAGGAATAAAAATCCCATACGGCGGTGCATCCCACTTGATCCAATTCTTCCACGCAGCTCTGAACCATTTCCTCTGTCAATCCATGCCCAGCTGCAGCAAGACGCGCCCCTGCGGCCATAATAAATCTTTGCAGAAATACCTTGTTAATCAAGCCAAGTTTGTAGAGTCGCTCGTCTCAAGAGTCGAAGCAATATAAAGTCAGCAAACTACTGGGATTCAGAGAGATAAATGCTCACCATGAATACATCCCCCCAGCGGAATGGCGATCTTTTCAACTTGGATTTCCGAAAACCAGCCAGTCTCTGCGAGGATACTCTGGAACTTCTCGCCCATGTCGGGATCGGCGCCAGACATCTTCCATAGTTCCACGAGCTCTTTGACACAGTGCCGTACTGCCGGCCCTCCGGTCTCCAACAAAGTCTTGCTTGCCGGGTCGTGAAGTATTAACAAACCACCAGGTTTGACAAGTTGAGCAACCCTTGTGATTAGGTGTTTCGCGTTGGGAATCTTGATACATTTCTTAGCCTCAGGGAGCTGCACGTTGGGTGAACTTACGTGCATCATGACCATGCGTGCATGCACAATGTCGAATGATTCCCTTTCAAACGGCAGGTCTGCTCTCAAATCCACGAGTTGGAAGTTCATATTATCGGGCAGGACACTGAGTAAAATGTCAACCTCGACCCCTTCATATGCGTAGAGACTACTCACCGGTGCGCTGGAAGAGGAGAAATGTCCACCGCCACTACCTGCGCTTCCGGAAACTCGATTGCAGCTTGGACTGCCCTGTATCAGGATAAGAGGGCTTTGATCGCCAGGAAACAACACGGTACCAGGCTCCAGTCCCACAACTAGACGAATATTATTATTATGAGATGCCGAATGAACTTCGCATTCGGAAACGACCGACCCTAATTCCAATACCCTCTGCGGCCGCTCGTTCTTCAACTTGAATGCGCATAGCCCACCCTTGAAATACTCGTGGAAAGCGTTGTGCATAGCATTTAGGCTTGAATTCGAAGGTGATGAACGTATCAAGGGAATAGTGTGGGTGAACATACCGAGCCACTTCGTTTTCGTTGTCGCTTACACCCTGCCAAGAGATGTAAACAATAATCCATAGGACCGAGCGAAACTCACCGGTAAGAGTTCTAGATATACCTCCGAGTCGATGCGCTCCGGTGCCGGCAGTGGTGTGGCTGGGGGCATGGAGAACGCCGTCGATATTGGATGGCCCTTCCGAGGAGGCAGCTCAGCCTTTTAGTACTCGATTTCGGTGGTCCCATATGACCACCTATAGCCCGTGACTGCCTAAGTATGGCGAGCTGCTTCACTTACTCTATTGAAGGGACTATGGTGGCCCGGACGGTGTAAAAGGCACTAGACGGTTGCCAGAAGGACAGGATTCGGTCGTCAGCTCGCTGTTGAGTCGGCCTCCACTCTAGTTGGTAACCGAAATCGACAGGATTGGGAAACGTTCAAGTCAAAGAGGAAATGAAGCAGCTTGATAGACTTGATTGTGCTAGTTCCTTTGGATTTACTACGGCTACCTCGTAGTTAGTACACCATTCGATTCTCGAAGCACCACGTACATCTAGTAGTTTCCCTGTTCAAATCCCCTCGAGCTTCGGCGCGTCCAACTCCGCCGAAACACCCTTCCGCGCTGCACAGAAATAAAAATCGCATACAACTGTGGATCCCACTCCATTCACTTCCTTCACGAAGCCCTGGACCATTTCCTCGGTCAAGCCTTCTCCTGCAAGACGCGCTCCTGCAGCCATAACAAATCTTTGCGCAAATACCTTTCTCCGAAGGCCAAGCTTGTTCAGGCGTTCGTCTGCAAAAATGATTATGATGTCCTAAGATTCAGACAGAGACAGGTGCTCACTATGAATGCATCCCCACAACGGAATAGCTATCTTGTCGACCTGAATGTCCGAAAACCAGCTACTCTCTGCGAGAATACCCTGCAACTTCCTCCCCATCTGGAGATCGGAGCCAAAGATGTTCCAAAGTTCCATTATCTTGTAGACGCAGCGCTGGACTGCCGGCCCTCCGGTGTTCAACATACTCTTGTAGTCCGGTTCATCGAGTAACAACAACCCTCCGGGCTTGACGAGCCGTGCCGCTTTGTGAATCACTTCTTTGGTGTTGGGGACCTTTTACACAATTTTAGGTTTCCTGAAGCTGAAAAACGGGTGGTTCTAGAGTGCACTCACATTGACCATGACCATGCGGGCATGCACAATGTCGAACGACTCCCTTTCAAACGGCAGTTCTTCTCTCAAATCCACGAACTGGAAGGACATGTTGTCGGGCAGTACGCTGAGAATAATGTCAACGATATGCATCCCAGTTGCGCATTACTAGAGTTCGCTCACCGGTGCGCCGGAAGCGGAGAAATGTCCACCGCTACGACTTGGGCTTGCGGAAACTCGATCGCAGCTTGGATTGCCCTGAATTAAGTAGGATGAGAGAGCTCTTGCCGGAAGGAAACTACGTGTGTCAGTACCAAGCTCCACTTCCACAACTACACGAATAGTATCGTTAGATGCTAACGAGTTGAACGGATGGAAACGACCAACCCTAATTCCAACACCCTTTGCGGGCGCTCGTTCTTCAACTGAAACGCACACAATCCGCCGTCGAAATACTCGCGAAAAGCATCGTGCACATCATCCAGGCTTGAAGGCCATGAAATGCCGATGCCAAAGGAGCAGTTGTGGGTAAACATACCGAGCCACTTCTTCTGCGTTGCCGCTTACGCTCTGCCCAGCGGTATCATGAGATACACAATAATTATAAAGAGAATGAGTGAAACCAATACGCACCGGTAGGAGATATTCGCTCGGGGGCATGTAGAGATAGCGGTGACGCTTTCCCGAAGATACATGTCGGCCTTTTATTAATCGCTCTCAATCGGCCGATGCAACGGAACCGAAACTTCGCCGTAGAAGTTCCGTTTGACAGAATTGGCTACTGGCATTTAGTCGGTATAAACGAAAAGCGGAAAACGAAAATCGGCAACGATCGGCCGTATCACACGGCTGCCCCGTGTTCCGGTCACGCTTCGCTTACGTCTCGGTACCGAAAGGCTGGGTTCCCGACGCTTAGCTCATGCCCGTCACTTGCTCCTCGCGAGTCGCGACGCGCGTCCGTGGCACTGTCCCACTACTGGTGCTTTCTGCCTACCGGTACCCCTCCCTGTATCCTATGCCATGATAGCTCAATATACATCTTCAATCCCATTGATTGCCGGGAGAAGCTCTTGGATGCCTGAAGTTCTTGTGCGCGCTATAATAGGCAGCCTCGGCCTTCGATCATTCTCGTTTTGCGGCCGTCGGCACTGATGACGAGAGCTTGGGGTATTGCGCCGTATGTTGTGGTATCTGATTTAAAACTCAGTGCTGAATGCCTGGATGATGCCCAGGGACAGTTCACTAAGCCCCGGAAGATATCCCAGGATGAATTTGCCAATTAAATGTGTATTTCAAGTACAGAGAGGCGCACGGTGAATTATCTTGACGGTGTTGATGGCGGTGAATCGTAATTGATGCGCCATCATGCCTTCCCCTTGGGAATTGAATGTGACTGTTACTTTGACCATCAACGGCGTTCGGCGGCAGTCCCTTGCCGATAGGTATGTATATCGTTTTCGTTTTCGTTTTTTGTATATACCCGCATTTAGTCTACAGCCCTCGAAGCACCACGTACAGATTCAATTCATCCTGTCTCCCACCGCATCTCAACCTCCTCAAACACCTCCACACGCTTGGTTATCCGGAACCCAAGCTTCTCGAAAAGTCGTATACTAGGAGCATTCGATTCAGAGATCCGGACGAGGAGACTCGTGGGTGGGACGGGCAGTGGGCTGCCTTGAAAATCGTTTTGGAGTTGGAGGGAGGTTGGATTTGGGCAGATGAAGCCTTGTGAGTTGGAGGATGCGGTGGCGTAGCCGAGCATGAGTTGGAGGGCCTCTAGTGCGGATCCGCGGCGTCGGTATTCACGTTCTGTATCAAGTATTGGGTGAGTTTCCGGGTGGAGGATGAGTGTTACCCACCAGCTATCATGATCTCTGCTTCGGCGTGGAATTCCTCCTCCTCCTCGTTAGCGACGTCCGAGTTTGGCGGGCCGCGCAGATGCGGCGGGACGCCATGCAAAAATATGTTGACATCGCCGATCATCTGTAGGGCGCAAACACGTGCGTCGTCTGGTGTAACTGTAGATCCAGGTTCGATGGGTTCGGGTGCTTGTGCACAGACGATAAAAGTCAACTTGTCTTCGTCTTGTTGCCATTTTCCTATATGTTCCCTCTCAGAAAGCCGCAGTTATCCAAAGAAAACAGATAGATGACGTACGCTGCATTTCAAACTCTTCCTCCAACGATAGAGGCTCGCTAGCGGTCAATTCTCTCAGTTCTTCGTCCTGCATCCAGGTGTGGTATTTCTTGGCGATGATTGATGCTTGCTAGGTAGGAAAGAGGGACTCCACGACGCACAGGTACATGCTCGGGACGATAGGGAACTAGGACGACTTTGTTCCCAACGAGGACGGTGTTGGAGTTGACTTTCATTGTTGTGGTTGGAAGAAAGAGCGTTTTGATCCGGTGTTTGATTCCAAAATTATTGTTCTCGTTCAACTGCTACTTGGAAAGCGAGATACTGCTATTACAAGACTCGAAGTATTATTGAAGACCGCATCTCCACTCCCGCCGACTCCGAACAGTGTCAGGAAGAACTGTCGGCGGCGCATGCTGCCATCCCGGCAATCGACCACCGCCATCGCTTCCTCGGTCTGCTCATCAGTGATTCAGATTCATTGTACGCTAACACCGCTCGAGGCATTTGTAGAGACAGACAGACGTCCGGGTGTTGTGGGCGGCGGGATGTACCAAGAAGAGTTAAAAGGCCATTGAATTGCTGTCGTCAAGTTCCACGTCGTAGTGACGACATGTTTTGAGAGCTCTACGGCGTGCAGCGGCGTCTTCACTGGCAGTTCGTGTTGCATGTGTGGGCCCTTGGTGCTATCCTGATGCGCCAGGGGGCCTGGTTTCATAGAGTGAGATCTCGGACGTTGGGGTTTGGCAGTTGCCAAGTGAGATATATTTGTCACCGAGTGGGCTTGATTTGATTTGGTCTCCCAGGCCCTCCTTTCTCTTCTCTGTACTTTTTGGTCACTTTCTCTTTGCTGCCTCCCCCGTCTTCGGAGGTCGCAGCTTTCTCAGCCCTGGCGCTGTCCCTTCCATTCCTTCCCACATGATGCACTCCAACATGCGACGTCTGCCCGTTGACCGGGCACGGCACAAGAAGCGACTTCCACGAGACGACCTACTACTTCCAAGAGATTTAGTTATCGGTGGAACTACCTTCACAGGCCCTATTACCATTACCCGGACGTTCCCTGTGAACCCTGACACGACCACGAGCACCAGCCTGCTTACCTCTGCCTCCCAGACCTCCTCGAGCGACAGCATTCCGCCTGCTCTGCCGACGGACACGACCCCTGCTGCTCCCTCTGCTCCAGCAGTTCCCTCTGCTCCAGCAGCTCCCTCTGCTCCCCCTGCTCCCCCCGCTCTCACTCCAGCTACTCCCAGCCAGCCAGTGGCATCAGCCATCGCCAGCCCTCCAGGCACAAACAGCGCCGCTGCTGATCGAAATGGTGTGTCAGGCGTCAGCACCGACCACAGCCTGCCCACCGGTGCTATCGTTGGCATTACCATCGCCTGCGTCATCCTCCTCCTGGGCGCCCTGCTCTTCTTCATCCGCCAGCGTGCAATCCGTAACCGCAGGCAGAGGCAGAGCACGTGGCAGCCCGCGCGGCCGATGGGTGCTGCTGCTACTCCAGCTGGTGGCATGATGCAGACGTCCATGTCCCCTGGCGTCTCCTTCGCCCAGCTGCAGAATCAGAGTCTAATGGGAACCATGCCGACTCCCCCTCCATCCTCGTATAATAACCCCGTTCCGCCGCCAATGCCCTTCTCGGCGGGTGCAGCTGGCTCCTCCTCTGCGGCGGTGGTCTACGAGTTTATCCCCACGCTCCCCGACGAGCTGTCCATCACCACCGGGGAAGTCGTGCGCGTCGTCTCGGAATTCGACGATGGGTGGGCGTTCTGTGCGAATACGCGCGGCGAGCAGGGCATGGTGCCCCTCGAGTGTCTGAATCGTGGCAGCTCGCTCGCTGTCAATAACAGCAGCAGCCGTGATTCGAGACGGACGAGCAGTCTGGGGGTGAGGATCTAGTGTTTGCAAATGGTCGGTTGCTCGGGTTAATGTCAAGGTGCGTTCCTTCGTTCGTCTTGCACCTCGTACACGACCTCACATCGTTCTCAGGGCAGGATTAATATCTAATCGTCGTCGACGACGACTTGTGTGCGTTGTGCATTATATAGTGGTGGTGGATACCTCTGCTGGGGCCCTGGGACCCTTTATTTCAAGTTCTTCATTGCTACTGCTTATCATTGTGTAACGTGCTGCTGTATTGCTCTGTTCTGCATCTCGGGTTCAAGGTCTACATATTTTTGCGTGGAGATGGAGATGGAGATGGAGATGACATGCATGCATCATGCCAGCTCCTAAATTTACAAACCCTCTCGGTCGGAGCACTACACTGTATAATATACCATACATCCAATCTACACATTGCGTTACGGCGGCCTAGTGCACGATAGGATGTATACAGTGGGTGGTTACAACCGATATCTTTCTGATGCTGATGATGCTTCGCGAATTCGGACTCGCGGTCACCCTCGGTCATGCCACATCATGCACTAGTCGGCTAAACGGACGCGTCGCGGCGCGTTCTTGGATACTACCCACGGGAGATCCACCCGCGTCGTCAGTCGCAAAGAACGAGCTCGAAATAATACAATTCACTCTCGACTCGGATTCAGAATTAAACGCAGGAATACACCGGCGGCGGTCCAAGCCACTGGATCCATCCCACGCCCTCCCATATCCATCGGTCGCTATACATGGCATGGAGTTCGGATCCATTGAGCGGCCAGTAGATGTAGATTGGAGACTACAGCTGCTGACGACAGTCGGAATCCTCGTCAAGGCCCCCGATCAATGGCGATGGCCCGGGAGGCTGAGAATTCGAAGCCCCCCGGCCCCTGCCCGACAACAAGCCCCGCGTAGCCAATCCAGGAAACATCTCTTCCACAAAACCGGGTATACCCCGCCTCGCGCGATCCATCCGGACCTCGACGCGTGATAAGGTGGAAATCTGGGTGAGACTGTCGTCGAGCTGGGATAAGCCGGAGGGAGAGGTGGAGGTGGGGAAGACGAGTATGGATGTGAGATCACGGTGTGTAGTGTGCGCTGTGGAGAAGGTGTTGACGGCCATTTGGACTGGGTCGTCGCCGGAGATGCGGACGATTAGATGGCGGAGTCGCGTGAATCGACCGAGGTCGATGGGGGCGTGGGTCTGTGGCATCATTGAACAAAGAATTCATCGCGAAGAGGGAATCACTCACGGATATGGCGGTGAATTGAAAAACCTGGATTGTTTCTGGGTCGATTATATCCCAGCTTAATATCTCGCTGTGGGTACCCACTTCCAATCTACTGAGTTTTTGGAAGGAGAACGGGCAGTTTGTGACAAGCCATGGGAGTACGGATTTTGCGTTCAGGAGACGCAACGAGTCGAGTCCGATGCTTGCTGCGGAGTGCGCGCCAGGCACCGACCAGGGGTGGTTGAGCCCGAGAATGGGGCAGCTGAGCTCCAAGTGCCTAATGCTCTGCGAGCACCCTATCCAAATCTGTATAAACGCAGATATATCTTGGAAGACGCAGGATATTGCGACGCAGGTGAGAGTGGGTAGACTTAGGAGTGCGGATAGGGCTGCGGTATCCAGAGGTTCAGGGCGGGTGCCCGAGACGTAGATTTGTTGTAGGCCAGTGAAAGTCGGAATCATGGAAAGGAACGCGTCGCAGATACAACTCGTGTTGACTTGTAATTTCCGAACGAACCGAAATCCGGTGAACCCATCCGAGCGGGATAATCGATCCAAACGATTCCGTCCGTCCAAATCCAAATCGAAACGGAGACTGTGGAATAGATGTCTCCGCGCTGCGCAAGTCCAGAGAGGTCCTACAAGTGCGCAGGTACGCAGTTCGTTCGAGTCGTGGAGGAAATCGAGGCAGCAGTCGACGATTTCTTGAATCCCAAGAGCGTTCATGCAGGAAAGACTGCGGGTGGTATGGAGGTTCATTTATTGCCAGCACTGCTGCAATTTCGTTGCCAGGACAGTTGCAACTTGACAGTTGGGATAAACGATCCGTTATTAAACGTCGATAATGCTGCGCATGATTGGCTTCTAGCTGAAAAGTCAGTGCTTGAGGCACAGCGGACAGTCAATCAGAGTCACCGTAATGAAAGCAGTCGCTACCATACAGCAGTGAGTCCAAGGATCATGGCAGCATGCGTTGAACGATGGATAACTGGTTAGATAACCCGGCCAAAGGGAGCGAGAGTAGGCAAGTGGCAAAGCGAGATGGTGGTGGTCGCGGTCAAGTGAGCAGTAAACAACAGTCATCAAGACTCATGACAGAGATTTCGCAGCAGGCAATGTGTACAGTCATCAAGACTCATTGACATCTTCCATCGCGGGCAATGTGAGATTTTGCCGCAGGCTGTGTGTGCCAGCAGACTGAGAAACGCAGCAGAACGATACAATTAAGCCACTTCTAAATAATTACGGTCCAGAACAATCCATCCGTCCCATCCATCCAACGAAAAAAAAAAAAATGATACAAGTAAGAGCCAGTCAGTTTAGGTCAGAACCACGCGTCTCCACGACGGTAAGCAGGTACCGCGAGCGTAACAGAGGGAGATAATCCTCCGCCACCGTCAAGCGGTAGACCTCGCTGGTCCACGCCCATCCCAATTTCACTTCCACGAGCTCAAGGAGAGGCAGGGTTGTCAGAAGCGTGTCGAGCCGCGTGAGCGCTTCAATCGTGAGCAAGGACGGAAAGAGCGAAATCCGGCTAATCAGGATGCGGTTATGTGGATGGACGGTGGAGAGCGTGTCCAAGATGTTGACCGTTGTTTCCGAATCAAACGAGCGAAGAGCGAGGATTCGCAAACGTTTGAATTGGCTGAGGTCGATATGGGGTGGAGGGCCGGCCCTTGGCATTTGCTGGATAGGATGAATAAATAAATATCGAGGGGTGAAGATGGACGCTTACTTGTATCATAGTGAGATCCAATTCTTCAATCGTGGCCAACGAACCACTGAGTGGTCCCCACTTGAACGCCCCAACGTGCTCCACCATACGCAGCGTCAATTTCGTAAGCCGCGAGAAATCGAATGGACAGGCATCTGCAGCCACCCAACGCCTGATGAAAGCGCCATATGAGATGACGAGAGTCTCCAATCGGATGCGAGTCGTTCGACGAACGAGAGACGAGGGGATGACCCAGTCGTCCGCGCGCCCCGTGATAATGACGCGACCAAGCGCCAGGTGTTGAATGTTATCCGAGCATCCCTCCCACAGCCGTAAAAATGGGGCCAGGTGATGGAATGTGCAATACAGCTCGACGCGCTGTATCGATGGTATGCTGAGTAGCCTTTTAACCGTCATCATGCTCATCCAGTACGTGGAGCTGGATGGCAAATAGACTCCACCGATACGAAGCTCCTGCAGTCTCGTAAACTGTGGAAGAAACGTCGAGAATTGGGGCCTATAGACGTATTGCAGCTGAGCCTGAAGCCGCACGACGAGGCGAAGGACACCCGGGGACATGGGCATACGGTCCAGCTGCGCTATGCGGCGATGCTGGTCTGTCGCAGTGTCCAGGAAGGTCCAGTTCCGAAATAAATGGAATTGAGCGGGATAAAGCCAAGCGCGACAGACGAGGGCGTATCGTTTCAAATCCCGGCGTGAATCGTGCAGGAAATCGATACAATGGTCGACTAGTTCCTGAATTTCGAGTGGTGTGGAAGGGGGATCCATGCTGGCGAGAGTGGCGTCCGGACAAGGGAGTACCCCTGTTTCTGGGACAAGAATGGTTGTCACGTGCCGACGCGTCCCCGCGGTCAGGCATTCGTGGCAGGCGCAGAGGGCAAAATGGAAACGGAGAGCAACTCCCTTGAGCGCAACTCCTGGAGGCATTCAAAGAGGTCATTCTCGCCCCAGGCCCATTCGATTCCCACTTTCTCCAACATTGGAAATGTCGCAAGAAGGCTATCGATTGACAAAAGAGTGCCTTTTGGGGGCCGGTGACGAGGAAACATGTGAACTGTAGTGACCGCGTTGTTGGGTGGGACGGTGGAGAGACAGGCCAATACGCCACTGAATATGGATCTCGTCCTGAAAGTGAGAGTTCGTAGGCTTGTCAGTGCACCTAGTTGAATATGATTGTCCGGTACACGCTGAAATTTCGTTTTAGACGTCGTCGGAGCATGGAAAAAAAAAACTGACGGGATAGTACAGTGCAAGCTCTAGACTCTCGATTGTGGCTGATGCAATGCCGAGTGCGTTCCAATCGAACAGAGTTTCCGAATAGACGGTCAACGACAGCGTCGTAAGTTGCGACAAGCCGAACGGAAAAGCGTCGGTGGCAAGCCATCCTATGTCATCGTCTGAAATATCGAGTGAATCTAAGTGGATCTCCGCCACCCGATTCCCCGAAGACGGAAGCGACTCCCAGATGTCTACATCACCGTCTATGATGTCGAAACCACCGTCGATGACACGTTCTTTGAGGACCAGGTGCTTTATGTTCTTTGAGCATCCGTCCCAAATACGTAGAAACGCAGTCAAGTCGAGGTATGTATAGGCCAGCTCGACGCGTTGTATCAAAGGTAGATCGAGGAGTGCTCCAAGATTTACCATCGCCGTAGAGGACAACGCGCTCGTGGACCACGGAGACACTCCACCGACGTGAAGTTCCCGTAGCCGCCTCAAGTGGGGTAAGAGAGCCGAGAAATTGGGCTCGTCGAGAAACGAAAGACGCGTCTGGAGCCTCACAGTAGCATGCAGTAGCTCCGGTGAGTGAGATAAGTGCTCCAGAGCGTCGAGTCGCCGACTGTCTGGTACACCGTCCAGAAACGTCCAGTTTCGGAAAAGTAAGCGTTGAGCAGGACGGACCCAAGAGCGACAGACCAGTGCGCATCGCTGCAGGTCTGGACGAGAATCGCAGAGGAAATCGATGCAGTAATCGACGAGTTCCTGGACCTTGAACAGACTGGGACTGTTGGCGTTCATACTCATTCGGTCTCGGAGCAAGCCATCTATCTGATCGAACACTTTCTTCTTGATCGAACACTTTCTTCTTGCACTCATGCCGCGACTACATACTAGCAAACTGCCTCCCCTGGTTGGGCCGGGTATCACCAAAGACAACCCATGGACGCACTCGAGCACGGCCGCCCCAAAAACCGCGTCTTGAAGTCGAATCCTCCCGTCTGGCATTCCAACGTTCATGCAACAAAGGGAGACAGTCTCAGCACCCGGCCGAAGTCACTACCTTTCTCAAGTCTCGGCCATTAAATCCAGGGTGGACCTGCTCGTCCGTCTTCCGATTTATCTGCGATGGTCGGGATCGTCTTGGACCAGGACAGTGAGGAGGGTTTCGGTCTGGTGTGTGCTGCTTGGATTGCCATACTTGTCATTGAACTACATACACCGTCTCCAGACTCCCGCAAAGACGTTCATCTTCAAGGCATACGATACCTTGTCCCATGGGTGCCCAGCTATCTCCACCGACATCATCGCACTCCCTTTGACACTGCGTCTCCACTTGCGGAATCCGGATGGAGCACGCGTTGGTGCGACCGGCTTCGCTCTTCGAGGCAAGGCTGGCGCAGAGAGTGGTTTAATCACCGAATTGGTGGGCGCCTGGGTTACCCGGCCCATCAAGGGCATTGGGCTGGTTGTTAGAGGAGGAGCTGTTGCCGAGGCCGACCTACGGGCTTCCACAGATGCGTCGAACTACTAGTAAGCTTTACATTGAAGATCGACGCCGGAGTGCTGATTTGTGTCGCAAGGATCACCCCATTCGGTCTGGCTGAAGACACTGCGCAACACGTTCAGAGGGCTCCCAATTCTTTTGGTTTTGCGTGCTCGTGGGTCTTATCGCATTTCTGTCATTCATCGAGCTGACTCGCTGCCAGAAACTCGACCGTTTCTCCTCGTCGTCCCCGAAGGAGCCGTGCTGACGCCTAGCGTTACGAGCACACACCATCTCATTCGGCCCGAAGGAGGTATTGGGGAGGGAGAGACACATCGGAAAATTTGTGGAGAAGAAAAGCGGAGAAGAAACGCTCAGGATGGGTGGTGGTGCGTTGGGAGGTGCCGGACACAACGAAAGCATTTTCGGAGCATCCGACCAAGATCCTGCGACGCAATGGGCTTGCGGCTCGCTATCACGTGACACCATCAATGTCCGACCCAAGAATCGGCGCATTGTTTACGGCGGCCAGAGAGGTTCGAAAGGAATATAAATCGGAAGATGCTTACTGAGGTGCTTCGTACAGAAAATTGGCCAACGCTGACAGGTCAGACGACATAAAAACACGAAAGAATGGCGTCGCAGCGGATACATGCCCATGTCGTCTCCGCTCTTCCAACCTTACACCCTTGGCCCTATCCCACTCAAGAATCGCGTAGTGCTATGCCCCCTGACTCGCTACAAAGTCGACGCTGCCCATGTCCCTCTTCTTCCCCTCATGAAGGAGTACTATACGCAGCGTGCAAGCACGCCGGGAACCCTCCTCATCGCCGAGGCAACTATCATCGCGGCCAAAGCAGGAGGCTTCCTCATGCCCGGAATATGGAGCCAAGATCAGATTAAGGCGTGGAAGGAGGTAAGATTCGTATTATAATGTTTCCAGGCTCAAAGCTTATAAGACAGGTCACAGACTCGGTTCACGCCAAAGGATCCTTCATTTTCCTCCAGATTCTTGCCCAGGGCCGCAATACCACGTTCTCGATTTTGAAGGACGAGGACCCAAGTTTTGATCTAGTCGGGCCGTCCAATATTCCTATCTCCCCCGACGATGAAGACAAACCACGTCCACTCACCGTCGCCGAGATCGAGGAATACGTTGGGATGTACGTGCAAGCAGCCAACAATGGTATTCAGGCCGGGTTCGATGGTGTGGAGATACACGGTTAGCTCCAAAATTCAGTCTTTTTTCGGCCAGTATGCTCACCTGGATCAGGTGCAAACGGCTTTCCTCGTGGATCAATTCCTTCAAGATGTGTCCAACGACCGAGCTGACGAGTATGGCGGGAGCATTGAGAATCGTGCTCGGTTCCCCCTTGCCGTCGTCAAGGCTGTGGCTGAAGTAGTGGGGGAGGAGCGAACTGGCATCCGTTTCAGTCCGTGGAGTCCTTTCGCAGGCAAGTATTCGTGCTTATGCTGTTCTTTTTTGCTAATTTCCTTGCAACAGGAATGGGCATGGCCGACCCCGGGCCCGTCCCAACATTCTCGTATGTCATTTCGGAGATCAGGCGCCTGCACCCCAAGCTGGCGTATCTGCACCTCATCGAACCCAGGATCAATGCCGACTCGACCGCCGAAACTACGGCTGAGAACGCCGCGCAATCGAACGAAGTCTTTTTTGACCTGTGGGGTGACCGACCGCTCATCGTTGCTGGTGGCCACACGCGCGAGTCTGCCATGAAATTGGCTGCCGAGAGGGAAAATGTGCTCGTTGCATTCGGGCGGCGCTTTCTTGCAAATGTGAGCGTATTCATTTGTCGGATGTAGCATATGCTCAAGTTCACGCAGCCCGACCTCCCCCTCCGGCTCGAGAAGAATCTACCGCTAAACCCGTACGACCGGTCGACCTTTTACCTGGCCATGCAGAATGATCCTAAGGGATATACGGACTATCCGTTTGCAGAAGTAGCATAGACTAGAAAATATCTCGTTCTAGTCCAATGTGGGGCATCAACCCCGTCTTTCGCCTCCTCTGTCCGCTCAGGAGTAGACTCTGGCCTAGAATCCCTTCCGCGGGACCAGATGCGTCTAGACTGCTTCCGCGGAATAGGAGTGTCTCACTTCTCTAACCCATAAAAAGCGAGCACTTCGACTCCTAACCCTCACCGCTTCTCTCTCTTCTACCACAACCACCACTACTGTCTCACAATGCCTGTCATCAAACGTCTTCCCGAAATCACAGGCGACTACGTCGACGCTGGTGCTCTCTACCTCGAAAAGTTCATCGGCGCCGAGTCGTACGCCAAGCTCTACAAGGCCGTCGAAACTGGCGAAGTAGACCCCGACTCTGAACCCTCCTCCCGCCGCTCGTCGTGGTCATCTGCGGCTTCGTCGTCGTTCTCCTCTTCGTTCTCCTCATCCTCCTCCGTGGTCAACAAAGTGTGGGCGGTCAAGATTCTGCGGAAACCCAAGTCGTACGAGGAGGACCCTGCAATCTACGAGCGCGAGTTTGCCATGCACTCCCGCGTCTCCAGCCATCCAACGTGGTCTCCCTCCACGGCCATTTCGTGGAGAGGGGTTACTTTTTCCTCGTCATGGACTTTCAGGCCATGGGTACCCTCGTCCACGCCATCAGGTCTGGTGTTTACCAGCGCAATTCCGCCCTGATCAAGCGCACGTTTGGCCAGCTCACCGACGCTGTGCTCTTTTGCCACAAGCAGGGCGTTTATCACAGAAATATCAAGCCGTCTCACGTCCTCGTCGATTACTGGGGCTGCAACCCCTGTCTCACCGACTTTGGGCTGGCGACCACGGAGGATATCAATGAGCAGCTTGGTTTTGGTACGGCGGCCTACATGACGCCTGGTACGTTTTTATATTGCTCTTCTCCGTCAACGACTGACACCCGTCTCAGAATCCTTTGACCTCGGCGCCGGCCCTGGCTCCTACAGTGCTGCACGCAGCGACTATTGGGCCATGGGTGTTACACTCTTCAACATGATCACCAGACAGGCCGTCTGGTACTCTGCCCGTCCCGTAGAGGACGTTCGCTACGGCATCTTCCTCCGTCATCGCAAGAGATACCTCCGGGACCGCTTCCCCATCTCCTTCCCCTTCGCCAGGCTCTGCTCGCGCTTCTTCACCCTCGAACCTGCGGAGCGGCCCTCTCTGTTGGAGTTCAACGAGCAGGTGCAGAAGTTGGACGACCTGTACATCGACGAGATCGATGTGCACACGGCAGCCCTCGTTGTTCGCAAACAGGTTTGGTGGAGAGGTCCAGGACGCATCGAGGGTCTCCCGCCCTACCCTGCGCCTCCCGAGGTGTGGATGGAGCAGCTTCCGCCGGGTGTTCCTCAGTGTATCTTGGACAAGCACAAGTATAGGCCTGCGTTTCAACGCAGTGGTCCTCTTAAACCCCGGCGGTCGGATATTCCCATATACACTTACCCGCACGTTCCCTCCGACTTTGACTCTGCATTACCCTTCCCCACCGCACCGGATTCGGAGGTCTACTTTGGATCCGACTCGAGTTTGTCGTCGTCAGATGACTCCGAATGGCACTCGTTGTCATCCCACACGACGGACGCAGCCTATCGCAAATCTCATCCCGCGGATGACCCAAGCATCATGGGAGCTGCGCCCGCCTTCGCGGCCAACGGTGCTACCTGCGGCTCCTTCGCGCCTCCTCCTGACGTCAAGGAGAGCAAGGTGAAGCGCGCCATGCGAGACTTGCGCATACTGTGGCGCCGGAGGTGTAATGAATTGGGCTGGAATTATTAAGGCCTTGGGCCTTTGAATGGTCAGCGGGTGTAGACGCGAAAGAAAAGCAAAAACAGCATATATTATGAAAGACATACATGGTCGTGCTGCGTACGTTGCGTGTATAATATGTAGTAGTTGCTCACCAGAATGAAATCCAAGTCATCACAAGTCTGCCATTCCGATTCGATTCCCATGGTCAAGGTCACATTTCAAGACATTTCAAGAGAGAGAGATGCACTTCGCAAGGTGCATAAGGTAGTTGTAGTTTTAGATGTACGTTACATCCATAGCCTGGCTTCTGCCAAGCGATCGTATTCTGGTCACTAAAAGCCCGCGAGCGAAGAGGTCCAAGCGTGTGTCGGCACCAAGCCGAAGGTAGTCTTTCCACCAAGGTGGTGATTTGGAAAAGATATTGAGGTAGCCGCCAACGACGGCAAGCAACGCACGCCTACGCCGCCGTCGGGACTCGGAAGAACGGTTGTGATGCCTTGGTTTCTGTACAGCGGCAACGGGCTAATATCTGTCCTCCTAGACGTCCATAGGAACGTCGTCGGGGTACAGAGGACGTGCGTGGGTGGTGATAGACTGCCAATGCTCGAATGTGGTGAGGAGAGCTCGAAGCCGGGGCGCTCGAGTGCCAGTTTTCGAGAGCGATGGAGAGGTGGCGCGCTGGAGGACCCATTCTCCGAGAGCTGTGGAAAGGAGAGCGTGAAATGTAGACGAGCGCGACGAGGGCGGTCGCTCCTTCGGCATGTGAAAGCACGCCGCACGGCGGAGGCCGTCGTGATGCATTGCTAAACGGCGAGCGAGAGAGGGGTGGTGTCAGAGACGTTGCCGACAACGTATTCTATAGCTCGACATGCCGAACGCGCCATCCTCGTCGTTGTAGAGCCCTATGCTTGAAATAAACCAGTCCTGGAGTTGACATTGCTTGACTGTTTGAGATCGTGGGCCAAGCAAGAAATGTCATGGAGTCTAACGAGGTCGGCGGAACATGGAGTGTGCAACGTTCGAGCGCCGCCCGCTACATATAGGCTGGATTTTCCATGAGACGGCTTCTAGAGTTCTTGTGGTCAAGAGCAAGTTGACAAAGCCATCAAACTGCTCATCTCTTCCGCCTTTCAAATTTCAGATGGCCTCCTCATCCGACCAGAAACGGCGTTCTACTGCTCGTGCTCGTATTGCGCAGCTGGATGCCGAAATAGAGAAACTCCAGCGGCTCATGGCCCCACTTCTCGCCGAGCGCGAAAATGCAACCAAACGCTCGCAGAGTACAAATTTCCCATCCTGACGCTCCCCACCGAAATCACGTCCGAAATCTTGTTGCAATTCCTCCCCCTCGTACCTGCATCGGCCGAGCTTTATCGGAAAGAAGTCACCGTCGTTTCTCCTCCAAATCTGTCGCCAATGGCGCGATGTGGCATTGGCTACACCTGCGCTCTGGAGCACGCTGGAGGCTGTTTTTCTATCCCCGACGTCAGGCTCGACAGCGAGATCTGCTCAAGATGTGGCTCCAACGCTTCGAAACTGCCCTATCCATTCGGATGGACTATCCAATGAAGACGGCCTGACGATAAGACCATAGTCGAGGAGAGCATCGGAGCACTCCCGCAGCATGCGTCGCGCTGGCAAGATCTGGAAATTTACCTACCGTCGAGAGACTGCGTAGCCTCGCAGCAGGAGCCATGCCCATGCTCCGCAGTGTACAATAGGCATAGAGAGTTGGGGGGAGCGCCCCGAAACACCAGTGGCTCTCTTCGCAGATGCGCCAGCCCTCAAGCATGTGGTTCTGTCCAGCAGCTTCGATCCATTCCTTGCAACACCCCTGGTC